>WNNJ02002230.1:0-24692 GCA_012934845.2 Pomphorhynchus laevis
AATCGAAAAGTGATTCAAAAGATACGTAACAGAAAGCGGTTTCAAAATGTAGTTAGTCGAGTTTAGAGTGGTAAGAGTAATTGTGATCAAAACGGCAGTGGCGAGAATCGATGAACTTCGCGAATTCACAAGGTGCAGGAGATAATAATCTCATATTATCAATCCGATATTTTACAAATTTTATATCGTTAGTAATGGTCTAAACAAATCAAGCACGAACCTAATGTCAAATAATTATTAAACTTGCTAATTTATTAACCAAAATTTAGCTTAATTTTCATTTTTTAGATTTAAAACGAAATTTTGGATTTATGTTTAATTTGAAAATTATTTCGCTCACGGTTTGAATTTTGAGTGACATTTAGTATTTAAAAAATACTAATTTTGTCTTGTATGTAGAGATAACGAGCAAAAGAGAGGAATTTAGTCTCAGCATTTATCATATTGCTCAAAGAAGTTTTTTTCTAAATATAGAGGTATGTTAAACAACATTGCTTTAGAGATTAATTAGCATATTGCTTAAAAACATATATCTAATTTTTAATGTTTTAATAAACATTTATAATAAAGAGTGAAATTGTATTGGATATTAATATCATCACGAATTTATTTTAAACGTACAAAATTACAGAAATGCAATATATAGAATATACAACTGAATGATAAAAGAATTTATTAATATAAAAACCAAACCATAAATTTGAATAAATAAGAACACTAAACTAAAGCACAACTTAAAAATATTTCAAAATAAGACAAATTACAATTATGAAAATTAAAATGTGACAATCGCTACATAAAAAAACCGAACGCCATTCATTTTATCTTTTATTTGGACAAACAAAAAATTTATCCAAATAAAATTTCTCTTGAAGGACGTCGATAACTTTTCCTGGTTTCGTTTGTTGAAATAACATCAATTTTAATATCTTCCTTCACACACATTTTGAGTTGAGGTTTTCAAATCGTGGTTAAGTAGACACACTAAATAAAGCACGCTAAGTATGAGATATTTTAAATTCAAATTATACAAATCCAACTTCATATACGTCGTAAAGACGAACATGTCGCTGTATTGTAGCCCATACTGTTTCTCTGTTTATTACGAAAACCTAAAAGACAAAAATGTTTTAAAAATAGTAAGTTTTTGAAAATTGATAAAATAAATAAAAACCATAATTTAAAACGGGTTTTAAGAAAATCAGTAAGAGTTTGATGGATATTAAAAGGTAACTTTTTCATTACAATCAGCAGGATATTCACACATCCGTTACGCTGGAATAATTTTTCAAATAATATTTACTATATTTCAGTTTTACTGAACGTGCGTATCATTTTAGTGTTTCTTGAGCTTTTAGTGTTCAAGTCGAATGTAATTTGTATAATACCATACGATTATTAATTTAACGGACTGCAATCGATTAAATAGATAGTTATAGCATTACTGAAACGTTTGAATTTATCTATATTCAATCGACTATATAGTAAATTATATTAATCTTCGTATTGAGGTTAAATTTGTTGAAATTTGCTTTTCTTATGGCAGAAATATTTGGACGGTAAAAATCTGAAATAATTTAAACTTAGAATATTATAATAAGATTTCCGCGCCTATGTATTAATCTCAGAAGATGTCAAATGCCGGAATTAAATTGTTTATTAGTCCGAGCACAATGTTAGAGGCATTGATCTGTCAATGACTGTGTTTAAATTATGCAATAAACTACTGCAAGCATAAATATTAATTTAAATTAAGATACCTCGCAATTTGTTGAATTTTGCTTTCTTCTGATATAGTTGCTAATTTGCGTTTTCACCGATTATGTGTTCGAACGGATCGTCTATAAATATAAACAAAAAACTTTATAGGGCATCTATTAGTAAGCACTCACATCTATTTCAAATGACAAATCTCGACTTATCTTTAGGATCGCGGCATCGTTACCTCCGTGCTGTCCATAATTTTTAGCAGAGAATATAGACAGCAATTTCCCATCTGCAAAATATTTATATCCCAGCTTCATTGTCTATATCGAATGAAATAAAAACCAGTGAACAATAATTTACTTGAGATCTTAGTTTAATAATTATTCATAAAACATTCAATATAGAGTCATTTTATTATACACATCAACACGAATAGTTAACTTTAAAGTAATTGCAAGTTCGATGAATGGTGTGGTAATTATTAATGTGAATATAAGTATTCTTTGTAAGTTAATTTCTATAAACCAAATATTATATCACTAAACTTTAAAACTGATTTCGAAAATTCTGGAGAGTGAAAATAAAACATTTAAATTTGATATGGATTCAAACTCATCAATATGCTGAAGCGATATGGAAACTGCAAATTAAGTATGCTATGTGTAGACTATGACGATCGAAAAATGAATTGTTAAACCATTGGCTTTGTCTAGAGCGCCGAAATATTTACAACTACATTTTACCTATAAGCTGTAATGTTCATGAAGCAAGTGCTTTTGCGATGTACATGATATGAAGATAGTTGAAGTGCATAGCTTATGACACAATCCGACTTACTCGATATTTTTAATTAACTATACTGTTAATTTCCGATATTTCCAGTATTTTTTAATGTTAGGAACGAATAATGAAAATACAATAAAATATACATCTTTAGATAAAGGTAATTATAATAACTACATGTTAAAGTAGTTTTAAAGAAAAGTTACAAACCTCGTGGGCTCGAACAATGTGTTTAAGATTGTTAATCTCTAAAAATGTGTTTATTTCGTTACTGCCAAAAGTAACTCCTTTGCCTCTTTTACTTTTGCAGTATCCTTGTTTGTATTCCGATGGGTCAGACCATAATAAATCCGTAATAATATTTGAATCTTCGATATTTATTGGTCTTTGGATAGATTGTATTTCTTGAATGTTTGTTAGTGAGGGAGACAAACCTAAATCGGTTATTTTATTCATTAACGTTCTATAGATTACTACTAACCTCCATGCACACAGAATATAGATTTATCTATCACAGCAGCAATCGGCATGGTGTCGAAACATTTGATAAATCGCCAAAATGCGCGAGTACGCATTCTTCTTGTACCTGAAATTTTGTTGTTTTACATTAAAATCGGTTTATACTTTGAATTATTAATCAAAATATTATTTTACTAGTGAATGATAATTTGTATATCCGTACGTATTTGACTGTTCTACAATTTAGCATTCTCGAATAATTTGCTTCTTTGGATTTTAAGAATACCTCATTTTTGTAACAGCAGAATAGCGGCAGAAATTTAACATGTTCTACTGCATATGCCAGAACTGAAACAAACATTTTTTTAACATTAAAACCATTTTTATTGTTCTGTTTAAGTGAATAATAATAAAACCATGAAAATTCGCTTGTACGTATTCTTCCTAAACTTAACATGTGTGATTTATAACTAAAATATTTTATTTAAAAATAATAAACAGCAGTGTTCGAATTCGTAAGCGCAAATTTTCTTTTTTAATTTGATTTGCAAGATTAAAGAGAGTACTTTCATTTTAGCGAAATGAGATTATATTATTTTACTGTTGATTTAAAATTGTAATAAGGTTTTGGATATAGGTTTGATCGTAGCATTTTAGTTTCGTTTTCTAAGCATTTGAAATAAACTTATAAATTGTAATAGGCAAGTAATATTTTAGAATGTTTAATTATGAAACATTACGTATTAAATAGATTAACTTAATGATGTACTTACATTCCGCATAAAATCCATATTTCATGTTCATGGATTCACTCTCATGGTTACCACGGAGCAAATAAATTCTGTTCGGAAATTTTATTTTAAGGGCTAGCAAGAGGCAGATTGTTTCTAGTGAATTTGTTCCTCTATCAACGTAATCACCTAGAAACAGATACTGCCGCCTTGGCACACTTCCACAGATATCGAAAATTTCTAAAAGATCCGAATATTGCCCGTGTATGTCTCCACATATGTTCAATGGTGCTTTTAACTCCAGCAACGTGTCTTCGTGTAGGAATATTTCGCTGGCTTTGCTACAGAGAAATATCATTTCTCTTTCAAATAAAGGTGCGATTGCAGCATTCAGATTATTTTTCGCTAAATAGATAATGTTCGAAGCAAATTAAAATCACACTGAGCATAATAAACCTTCATATAATTTGCTAAGTATGATATTAATATCGCAATCTCCATATAAATTATTATGTCCTGCTAAAACAGTAAAATTAAATGTTAAATGTTAAATAAAACAATTTATAATTAATAATCACAAATTAAACGCAGCTTTATGTTAAATATCAACTTAATTATGTCATTTTTAAATGTTTAATCATTTTCTATAATTCTCAATGCATGAACACAATTTGTAAAATGTTTGTTTCTTTATAACTTCAACACTCAGTACAAAGTTTGCTGACAAATTTGTTTTGTCAATCTAATCAACATGAAATGATTCTGTTATAGTCGACTAATTTACAAAATTATTTTCAGGCAAGTAAATATAAATCAAAGAGGAATCATTTTAAATTTCATATAATGCCATCGGTATTAATTTTTTATTTACCATCGAAGATTATTAAAGTCGATATTATTTTAGTAATTTTGTCGTAAAATTATTTATTTAATTAATTGTGAAATGAAATTCTATTCATAATGTTGGATATAAATTTATTTCTTGTCAATATTTGAAACTTTCTTAGAGACCACTTTAAGTAAAAACAAAAAATATCCAGATATCTGTTTAATCTTATTTGTTTATAACGCGCTGCTTGTTCTCGCAATTCTGTATAGAAATCTAATATCACATTGATGAATTGAAAGTTTGTATTCACCTAATACGATATTTAGCAAATTTAATTAATTGGTAATAAATTTAAATATTTACCTATTAATATTTACATTTGCATTATTTTAAGCTTGGCATTGTTAATGTATTAAAGAACGTTTGTTATCTACAAATTTGCAATTATTAGTTGCACAAGTTAATCATTTATTCAGATATTGATAAATACAACGTTTATTATTTGTATCAAGTGTAAATTGAGTTTATTTTGTGTTTCTCGGTTTAAATCTCATTTGCTTTTAAAATATTATTTTTTTTATATCTTAATATCGCTATCTATATATAAATCTCACCAGGGCTTGACGTTGAATGAAATTGATTTCGACTTGTGGCATTAATATGATCATTGTTTTCTAAACATTAAAAGGCTTTTCAAAAACGAAAATGCAAATTATCTTTTCCAAGTAGCTAAACTTATTTTACTCTAAAAATCTTCAATTTAGCAATTTCCATCAAAACATATCTTAATTTCCTAAATCTCGCGAAATTATGTATGAAGTATAAAATCCTTTACGAATACGCATGAAGAATAAAAACTGCTTTACACTTAAAGAAATATTATTGTCCTGTAGTTCAAACTTCTTGATTTCTTTCAGCTGTATTTAAAAAACAATTTTAAGACTGACAAGAAATGCTTTGCGGAATCACTTAGAAAGTTTACCATCATGGAAATAAGCTCAAATTTTATAAGATTTGAATTTTCGAATTTATATTTCATAAAACAAAATCAATCTATAGTTTCGCAATGTGCAAAATTGTCTTACTGCAATAGGAAATTTGGCGATTCTACTTTAATTTCAAAGAAAAATAAGCAGCTTTATAAATTCGTCATCAGTTTGATGGCGTTGTTGTTCTTGAAAGAATTCGAACAGAACAATCTAGTTTCAAATTGCAAAATAGTCAGACAGTATTTAACATTTATAATTTTATTTATCTTGAGATTGGTCAGAAGCAACTTTTTAAATTTGATATAAGTATAAAATATCATAAAATGTCATACAATTTAAAAATTAATAAAATGAAAAATAAAACAAGATAAGAATAATTTTTTATCATTTTCTTGTTTTATTATAAATTATTTAACTTATAAATAAGTTGAGAGAATAATAAATTACAACAAATTGTAAAATAAGGATTTGCATCTCTATATTTCACTGGTAAATTTCCAATGAAATTATTATGACAATATCATAAAGTTTAAAATAAATGTCATTTGACTGATAAGCAATAAAATTTGCATATTTGTTTAAACACTAAACAGTTTGTGTTTAATGTAATGTATCTTTTTGGAATAAATAGTAACAAAAAATTTAATTATTTAAAATGTTCATGCTTCTATAAATTTACCCGCCTTACCAAAATCGTCATTTTCAGAATTATCACGCCGGTGCTTTATTAGCGTTTCATCATAATCTTCATCGCTGTCTAAAGAACGTTTCCGGGATGATCGCTTAGCACGTTTTCTATGAATTTCCTCAATACGTCCTGCATCTGAAAATTTTCTTTTGCTTGGTTTACATTTATTATTAGCATTTTCATTTCTTTGGTATTTAAAATGTATAAGTGATGCTAACATCACGCAAAATAAGGATATTATTGGATACATTTTGTAACTAAACACATCATATATGAGTTAATATTTAAAATATACTATGTAGTAACATTTTTTGGTATACAGCCAATTTACGCGCTTGCTAAAATCGCATTACATATCATATATTGATTTATATATTATTATATATTATATTATTTATATTATTATATTTATATTTATATATTATCATTCATGTCACTTTTGTAAAATATATCTAATATGTTAGATTTCTTAGTTTACTATATATCGATAGTAAAAAATATTTTAATGTTTGATTAAGATCCCGTATTTAAAACAGAAATGCAAAGTACAAAACATACATTGAAATTATATAGAATTTGTAAAAAACTGCACTTCAGAGTAGTCAACTATTACTTCTTAAAATAAATGTTTAAAATAAGCTGTACTTACACTTTTAAACTTTAAATATCGACTTAATTAAATTAGTGCAAACAATCTTTAATGAATTTGTTTGGAAAAAAACTATCAAATATATTTTGTTTAATAAATTTTTAAAAAATATTGTTAACATTTAAAACAAATGCACAATATAAATATATTCCTAAATTATTCAAAATTATTTTTCAATTTGTTATATTTTTATACGGCGACATTTAAAAATTACATTACAAAAAATTGATTGTGTTTAAACAAAATTAAAAAAGAGAACAAATATTCTAAATAATTTTTAACTATATTTTAAAATATATAGACTTAAATGTGTTCAGTTTATATTTACGATATCTTGATTTGAATTGCAAATCGAAGGCACGCATCTAAAAAATTTAGTTCGCATTGTAAAGATATTTTGTAAGAAATCTAGTGGTATTTTAGTGAAACAACGTTTTATCAAATGGGTAAGTTTAGTTTACTCTATTTAGATACTAAACAATATTTGGATCTTTTATTAAGATAACGGTTATAGAACAGAAATGAAAAGTACTATATATATTATATTTCTTATATATTATACATAAATATATATTGCACAGATATTCAACAGAACTGCCGTTTAGATTAGTCGTTAATTACTTAGCTAAGGTTGGATATAAGTTGTACTTACACTTTTGAACTTTTAATATTAAATAAATCAATGTAGGGTAAACAATCTTTCGTAAATTTGGCGGGAAAATTAATTTCTCATGAATTTTTTAAATAAAATTTTATAAAATATTGTTAAGATTTTAAATCATAATATAAAAATATATATTTCTAAATTATTCAAAATTGTTTTTATATTTTATACTTATTTTTAAAAGGCATAATTTTAAAATTTCAAAACGATACCAAAAATTGATTGTGTTAAAACACAACTAGAAAAATCATAAATTTTCTATAATTTGAAAATTTGTATTTTAAAATAAACCGACAAATCGATATCACAGTATAAACAATCTCATAACTTTGAGAATGCGTGAATTTTAGAACTGTTATAATTAAAAACAATAAATAAGTAAAATGCTTTGTATAAATTAGGCAAATACTGATATCTGAACTTCGAAGAAACAGCAATCGTAAAACTGAATTTTCAAGTGATTTACAAAGTACCGCTGTTTGATCTGATTGTTTCCGTTACGAATTACCGGTGTGGATTCGGCAATTTAATCTAATTTAACTTTTAAAATAAAATGATTTCCATCGCGATACTTACTTTCGATTTTTGATGAACAATCTGACGAGAATATCAATACATTCATATTGATAATTGTTATTATGATTTAATCGTTTCGATACTGTCGATGAAATCTGGAATGACGCAAACGGGATTGAATTATCATTGGTTTTCTTCTTCTGATAATGGTATTTATCAGCATATACTCGAAAGCGATTTGTATCACTAAATGCGGAGATTGATTGTTGTCTAACTAACTAAGTATCTCAGCTAACTGAGTCTACGTATTTCATGCTTTATATGAATTAAAAATAAAGATAAATAATAAATGATTATATAATATTTTATATATGTATCAAGTTAAAAGTTAAATATAAAATAAAAGTAAATTGCTATTAATTGAATTAAAAATAGCATATGATGTATCTGAATAATGTATTAGAATAGGGATTTATTGAATAATTGGCTATTCAATGATTTTAATTGAATATTCATCATTTTTGATATTATCTTTTGATATCGATTGTAATTGTTTCTATAAATTGAGATTAACCGAATATATTCGAAACGTTTAGTTTTGGCTCGAGTACTTTATATGTCATTTTTGACTTACATAATGCATGAGTCATTTTTATTTAATGGTTATTATTGTAAGCGTTTTCAATTATGACACTTGATTGATGTTGTTTATTATATTTGTATTTTTAATTAATTCATTTTCAAATTTTATTAAAATGTTTGATTTCTGATATTTTCGAAATATAGCCTGCTTTTTCTCGGGAATTTTTATATACAATCGACATTCCTGCGATAAATATGATCCCACTACACATCAAGTTTACACAAGGTGGAAACGAATTTTTTTTGTGATGTAGCAAAACAGAAAAATCTACAAGACAAGAAGCTAGTTGAGATAACTGAACTGGATGACGTCGAAAAGTTTTCTTCGAAATTGAGCTCGTCTCGAAATGGGTCAGTGATATCCAACATTTCAATTATTGTGTGGGAATCAAACGTTGAATGGTTATACAGTTCATTACTCTCGCACCATTAGCATATCGTTGTTATAACCTTTACCATATTTTGTATGAATATACAATATGGCCTTTCTGTCGCACAAAGAAACATGCCAAACCAACGATTTGCCACCACGGAACTTAAAAGCTGTCTGCACAATATAAAGAATCATAAAGCTACTGGTACAGACGGATTCACAACCGAACATATCAAGGCTGCGTTTAAAATACTAGGTCAATATTGGACTGAACGTTTCAACAAAATATTATTCGGATGCGCTTTTCCAATATCATGAAATCAAGAATCAAGATACTTTATAAGCACGTAGGTGATTCATCGGATCTAAACGCTTATCACGGTATCGCTATCCTCTATAATGTTTACGAATTCACTGCATCCATGATCACACGTAGTCTTTACAACTTTTCATACAAGCTGATCCCACCTGAACAACATGGATTTCGCCGTGGTCGCTTGACTTTGTAACAATATTCACCATCATTTCAATCCATCTATAGGCCTACGCCGTATTCGTAGACATTACCAGACTCTTTGACAACGTCAATCGCAATTGTTTCTAGAGAAACTCAAAATCCACTACAACATATATGAAACATTCATCGACACAATACGTCAGATTCTGTCACCCAATAAAATACGCATATTCGACAGCGTATCTATATATGCACCCATTATTCAACATATTGAGTATTACAAGGCGACTCTCTAAGCCCTCTCTTCTTCTTTCACTTTTTGTCGAAGATCCGTTTTTTTAAAGACGTCTTCAAAGTGTATAATTCTTCTTTTCGAATATGATCATATGGTAATCTGCGAATCCACTACAATTTTAAAATCCCTACTTGAACAAATTTATATATACTGTTTACAAAACGACCTTACTCTCAACACATTAAAAACAAAAGCCATAAAATTTCGTCTACAAAAAACTTGTAAGATCCTCTCATCAACTTTTGCTATTAGTAAACCGCCTAGTTTATCCTAACAAGATGAACTCCATTTATTTT
This sequence comes from Pomphorhynchus laevis, assembly GCA_012934845.2. NCBI lineage: Eukaryota > Metazoa > Acanthocephala > Palaeacanthocephala > Echinorhynchida > Pomphorhynchidae > Pomphorhynchus > Pomphorhynchus laevis. Next base: position 10,079 of record WNNJ02002230.1, read on the forward strand.
AATCACTAAAGCAATTAGCATTAGCCAGATTGCTGATAAAAACAGCGCGCTTCCAATCATCATTTTACATCGAAACGCTCAAAACTAGTTTAAACTGCAAGACACTCAAATGTTCCCGGGGAACAACGGACTTACTCTGGATTGCAACAAGGAAGTCAAGGTACTTTCAATAGTTAATTCTGGTTCAACTGAGCAAGTAAGTGACTTTTCGATTGTTGATTCTGAAAAAGGGGAACTTCCCCCTATACAAAAGCTACATAATCTGGCATTTATTATTTCGAGCAAGCCAGTGGAAAAACATCATTTATTCAATATATTTTTGAGAAACTTTGTGCTTGACTACCCTGGGAGAGTAGTATTTAACAATTTAAAAGTTCTAACTAATTCTATAAGAGTCTCATTCGCCACTCACGACCTGATGAGGGCATACCAGAAATACTTTGAAAAATTTTTGTCCCAATTAGGGACTCTAGATCTCAAGCCAATTCAGGCAACACTAAAAATGAATAACTTTCCCTCATTTTTGGAATCTGCTGATTTGGAACAGCTTAAGAAGATTTTCAAACTATCCTCTGTCAGACCTCTACGTTCCAAATCGGGTGAGGCTCTACCTGTGGCTTTTGCCACGTGCGACCTTGATAATAGTCATATTCTATGTTTAAATTCCTTAAACCCTTTTATGGGTTACAATATTCGATTTACGTTGATTGAATCCAATAGCTGGACTTTTCCGCATTGTAACTGTTGCCATAAGTGGGGGCATTGGGCCTCTACTTGCAAGGAAGAAAAAAGATGTGGGGTGTGCTCGAATACTATGTGTTCCTCCCTGCTGAGTGATGACAGATGTGTCGTTAATCCTCATTGCAACAATTGTGGCGGAGACCACCCTGCGTGGTCCCGTCGTTGTCGCTTATTCAAAGAATATAGAAACCGATACATTTCCGCTTCACCATCAAACAAGACTTTTTCCAAAGTTACTTCTTATTCAAATACTATTGACAGAATGTCCAATAAAGATATTCTTTATCTCTTAGATACTACTAAGAAAACAATTCTCTCTCAAATTCAGCAAATGATGGCACCCCTGCTGGGAGCGTTCTTTGCAGCTCCTTCGATTCCGGCAGCTGCCGATATTCCGAAATCCAAGAAGAGGGGAGCTTCCGCCCGGACCGTCCCAACTATTAAAATTGGTAAGCTCCTTTATGGCCTGGGAGATGAAGATATTGTCCAGGGAGGACTAACCCATGATAGAGCTAGTGGTGGGAAGGGCAACCATCCTACTCCTGACTCTGTCTAGGTTGGCTTCTCCAGTTCCAACTAATCTATCACAATGGTGAGTAAGCCCGAGCCTTTTTCACTGAATATTCTTTTCAGTAGAATTCGGGAGGTGCTTCTGCCCTTAGGCTTCTAGCTGGTAGAGACGCGGATGTTATAGTCTTTCAGGAGACGCGGTCTATCCGTCTCCCCCAGGACATTACTCGATTTATCCCTAAGCACATTTATTCTCACTATACTCCGTATATAACCCTCCTCACTCCTCTTCTTCTCAAGGACTCTTGACCTTAGTTAAATGCTCCTTAAGATCCTCCCTTATTTTGAACTACTCGTGTCCTGCCCTGTCTTGTTTAGTTATAACACTCGTCAAGAACGGTAAACGCCTCAGTCTAGCCAACGTCTATATTCGTCCAGGAGAGATTCACAAGAACCGTGATCTCCTGGATGGGATAATTGATGGCGGCTATGACATGGTACTAGGTGATTTCAACGACAGAACTGGTCGTTGGATTAATGCAGCACTCAGCAGAGCCAGGAACGGTTATCTTATTCATAAACCACCCTCACCCTCCTTTCATTGCACATCAACGAATTCACTCCTCGACTTATTATTGCTCTATGAGAAGTGGTTGCTTAAACCCTTCTGCACGGAGCAATCGCGGCAACATCTTTCCACCTCTCATGACCTGATTCGTTGGCGGATAGAAGAGGATTCTGTGCTTCGTAGAAGATTCCACTTTGATCCCATCAGAGTGGCTTTCTTCCAAGCAGCTATCCAACGCTTCCCCCGAATTGGCAATGAGAGTTTAACCAAATTAAATTCCTATCTCTCTTCGCAAGCCACCGCGTTATTATCGACTACCTATAAAGGTCGCATTTTCAGTCCCACTCCGACAAAACTCAGGGTCCTGGCTAAATTGCTGCATCTCCCTGACCTCTCTTCTTCTGCCAAACAGACGCTCTCGAAAGAATACTGGCGTACCAGATACTGGTTCCAGCTGAGTAAGGAAAAGTCGAGCATTGCTCTTCTTAACCCTTCTCAGTCTTCCTTCTGGAAGATATTCAAGAAGGAAAAGTTTGTTTGTTGGAAGGATAGAGCATCTGGGTGGATCGGAAGTATTGGTCTTGATAGAGTTTTTGAGGAGTCTTTATCCCTACACAACTATGGAGCCACTCAATCACCGCAACCAATCCCGCCTTGGGGGGACTTCAGGAGTAGAGATATTTCTGTTCCAGATATACTCAATGCCTGGGGGCCTCTTCCGGGCACCTCCAAAACCGTCGCTCCACTCTCTTCTCGTGTCTGTCAGCTTTTGACAGCTGATCAAAGAAGGGAGGTGGCCATCACAATCCTACTAGCCACCCCATCCGATGTGGCCAACATCAACGTTAGCCGTAGAATTTTTATTCCTAAAAAATATCCGGTCTCATGTCCGAAAGACCTGCGGCCCATTTCGATTCAGAATTCCCTCATATCGATCTACGAAAAAGCGCTTGCGCGTAGAATCCGCGATCATTTAAGTAGGCGTAACTTAATCCCACCTTGTTTCCATGGGTTCGTCAAGGGTCGCTCGATCCATTCAGCAGTAGGTGAAGTGCATCAGTTCTGTCAGGAGAATAGCATCAACTTGCTGTGGCTGTTTTCCTTGACTGTTCTGCTACATTTGACCGCATCTCCATACCTTTTGTTATCTCTTCTCTCAGGTCCCTCGGGTTGCCTGCGAGAATTGTTAACAGGGTGGAGGTACTGTTGTACACCAAGCGATTTTATTACGAAGACGACCCTGATGCGCGTCAGTTCTACCCTATTACGGGTGTGCCTCAATGTTCCCCTCTGTATCCTATCTTGTATCTTGCGGCATCCATAAATCTCTTCAAAATATTTAAACAGCGTGATCAACGTCTAGTGGTGTACGCTTATGACACCACAGCCCTGTTCTCTTGACGCAGGTGTAAGGACGTAGTCTCTAACATCAGCCGTTTCTTTTTAAGATTAAAAGACCAGTTACCCAGGTCCAATCTTACTCTAAATTACTCCAAATCGCAGGTGGTTGTCTTTCATGGCTCCCCTGCGACGAAGAAAAAGCTTAAGAGACAAGCACTCTCTGCTCTAGCTTCCTTATTTGCCTCTGATCCACTCCCTACCTTCACAAGTCGAGTAAAATACCTGGGGTTCACCGTTTCGGTGAACTGGTCGGCGAAAGCTGACCTGAATAGACTTAAACGTGTCCTGAAGAGAGCTAGTTCCCTCTGAAACGGGCCCAGCATCTGTCGTTGAAAGGGAAAACTCAGGTGTGCCTCTGGGGCACCTGGGCTATCTCGGGATTAGTCTTCTTCTCCAGAACACGTCCCCCAGAGAAAAGACTAAAGTTTCTTAAGCTCCTCATCTCTCGCTTACCCAACATAGTCCGCGCCGACTGGTCTCTTCGGGAGGTGAAAGATCCCGGGTCGTTCAGCCGGAAAGCGGCGTGTTGATTTGGTTGGAGGGCTCAGATCCCTGTGGATTTGAGGCAATAATTACTGGGAAGAAAGAAGTTGACAAGGTTACGAAGATGTTGACTGTTTTTTGATTTTAACATTGTACTAACTGACTTGACCGACTTGCATGTTGTTTGATTATTAATAAAGTCTTTATTATTATTATTATTTATTTTAATTGATGCTAGAACCCATGATTACTTATGCGCTTCCCGTCGTCTTGTCTGACTTTTCGATTTACAATATAAATTGACTCCTGTAAATAGCGCTTTGTCATTGATGTACTCAGCTTGTCACCAAAAATTCATTCTACTCCACTTTCTTTTCTAACGTCGATACGACCTCTATATAGTGAAATTAAAAGGGAAGTTCACGGTGGATCATGAGCCAAGAGAATATTATCGATTGATTGTCCTTACAAGCAATTTTAGTCAAGCGATTTTACTGAATGCAACTTGACATTGAGAAAGAAGGTTTGACGGATTTAGGTAGGACATGACTATGCGCAAAATGCGACATTTAAAGATTTCCGAAACAGTTGAAAGTAGTGAGATAGGACGGTAAGACGATGGAAGATTAAGGTCAAGTGTTTTTTTTTTCTGCGAGCGGATTGTTGGAGCCTTCAATGCAGCGACAAAAATTGTTAAACAAATACACAAGTTAAATAGTATACAGAAGGACAGTTATTGGTAATTTCGAAAAATAACAATTAAAAACTAAAATTGGAAGCATCTATGACGCGGAAGTTAAAACGCATTTTTTAAAATATTTTATTCAAAAATTATTATTTTATAAATCGAAACATATAATATTCTAGAAATTAATTGTCAGTTTAATAAACGTTTCAGGTAAAAAACAATTGATTTGATTTTCTCGAAATTTTCTTTACGATGTTTAGTTGAGGAATATCCAACTTTTAATATTTAATATGAATAATACTATATCATTTAAGTTAAATATAAATATTCGATCTATATTTAAGTAAATATTATTATATGATTTTTATAATAATTATAAAGTATATATTTTACAAAAGTAATTTTACAATTCGAGTTTTTAACAAAATAATTATTTCACTAAAAATGCTAGAATAACAATAGTACGTTTTATGTAAAAAACATTTATTATACAGCAGTGGGTTATAAATAACAAATATTTAGATAATATCTTTACTGTGTGATGATAAGTGCTCTAAATCGAAAAGTGATTCAAAAGATACGTAACAGAAAGCGGTTTCAAAATGTAGTTAGTCGAGTTTAGAGTGGTAAGAGTAATTGTGATCAAAACGGCAGTGGCGAGAATCGATGAACTTCGCGAATTCACAAGGTGCAGGAGATAATAATCTCATATTATCAATCCGATATTTTACAAATTTTATATCGTTAGTAATGGTCTAAACAAATCAAGCACGAACCTAATGTCAAATAATTATTAAACTTGCTAATTTATTAACCAAAATTTAGCTTAATTTTCATTTTTTAGATTAAAAACGAAATTTTGGATTTATGTTTAATTTGAAAATTATTTCGCTCACGGTTTGAATTTTGAGTGACATTTAGTATTTAAAAAATACCAATTTTGTCTTGTATGTAGAGATAACGAGCAAAAGAGAGGAATTTAGTCTCAGCATTTATCATATTGCTCAAAGAAGTTTTTTTCTAAATATAGAGGTATGTTAAACAACATTGCTTTAGAGATTAATTAGCATATTGCTTAAAAACATATATCTAATTTTTAATGTTTTAATAAACATTTATAATAAAGAGTGAAATTGTATTGGATATTAATATCATCACGAATTTATTTTAAACGTACAAAATTACAGAAATGCAATATATAGAATATACAACTGAATGATAAAAGAATTTATTAATATAAAAACCAAACCATAAATTTGAATAAATAAGAACACTAAACTAAAGCACAACTTAAAAATATTTCAAAAGGAGACAAATTACAATTATGAAAATTAAAATGTGACAATCGCTACATAAAAAAACCGAACGCCATTCATTTTATCTTTTATTTGGACAAACAAAATATTTATCCAAATAAAATTTCTCTTGAAGGACGTCGATAACTTTTCCTGGTTTCGTTTGTTGAAATAACATCAATTTTAATATCTTCCTTCACACACATTTTGAGTTGAGGTTTTCAAATCGTGGTTAAGTAGACACACTAAATAAAGCACGCTAAGTATGAGATATTTTAAATTCAATTTATACAAATCCAACTTCATATACGTCGTAAAGACGAACATGTCGCTGTATTGTAGCTTATACTGTTTCTCTGTTTATTACGAAAACCTAAAAGACAAAAATGTTTTAAAAATAGTAAGTTTTTGAAAATTGATAAAATAAATAAAAACCATAATTTAAAACGGGTTTTAAGAAAATCAGTAAGAGTTTGATGGATATTAAAAGGTAACTTTTTCATTACAATCAGCAGGATATTCACACATCCGTTACGCTGGAATAATTTTTCAAATAATATTTACTATATTTCAGTTTTACTGGACGTGTGTATCATTTTAGTGTTTCTTGAGCTTTTAGTGTTCAAGTCGAATGTAATTTGTATAATACCATACGATTATTAATTTAACGGACTGCAATCGATTAAATAGATAGTTATAGCATTACTGAAACGTTTGAATTTATCTATATTCAATCGACTTTATAGTAAATTATATTAATCTTCGTATTGAGGTTAAATTTGTTGAAATTTGCTTTTCTTATGGCAGAAATATTTGGACGGTAAAAATCTGAAATAATTTAAACTTAGAATATTATAATAAGATTTCCGCGCCTATGTATTAATCTCAGAAGATGTCAAATGCCGGAATTAAATTGTTTATTAGTCCGAGCACAATGTTAGAGGCATTGATCTGTCAATGACTGTGTTTAAATTATGCAATAAACTACTGCAAGCATAAATATTAATTTAAATTAAGATACCTCGCAATTTGTTGAATTTTGCTTTCTTCTGATATAGTTGCTAATTTGCGTTTTCACCGATTATGTGTTCGAACGGATCGTCTATAAATATAAACAAAAAACTTTATAGGGCATCTATTAGTAAGCACTCACATCTATTTCAAATGACAAATCTCGACTTATCTTTAGGATCGCGGCATCGTTACCTCCGTGCTGTCCATAATTTTTAGCAGAGAATATAGACAGCAATTTCCCATCTGCAAAATATTTATATCCCAGCTTCATTGTCTATATCGAATGAAATAAAAACCAGTGAACAATAATTTACTTGAGATCTTAGTTTAATAATTATTCATAAAACATTCAATATAGAGTCATTTTATTATACACATCAACACGAATAGTTAACTTTAAAGTAATTGCAAGTTCGATGAATGGTGTGGTAATTATTAATGTGAATATAAGTATTCTTTGTAAGTTAATTTCTATAAACCAAATATTATATCACTAAACTTTAAAACTGATTTCGAAAATTCTGGAGAGTGAAAATAAAACATTTAAATTTGATATGGATTCAAACTCATCAATATGCTGAAGCGATATGGAAACTGCAAATTAAGTATGCTATGTGTAGACTATGACGATCGAAAAATGAATTGTTAAACCATTGGCTTTGTCTAAAGCGCCGAAATATTTACAACTACATTTTACCTATAAGCTGTAATGTTCATTAAGCAAGTGCTTTTGCGATGTACATGATATGAAGATAGTTGAAGTGCATAGCTTATGACACAATCTGACTTACTCGATATTTTTAATTAACTATACTGTTAATTTCCGATATTTCCAGTATTTTTTAATGTTAGGAACGAATAATGAAAATACAATAAAATATACATCTTTAGATAAAGGTAATTATAATAACTACATGTTAAAGTAGTTTTAAAGAAAAGTTACAAACCTCGTGGGCTCGAACAATGTGTTTAAGATTGTTAATCTCTAAAAATGTGTTTATTTCGTTACTGCCAAAAGTAACTCCTTTGCCTCTTTTACTTTTGCAGTATCCTTGTTTGTATTCCGATGGGTCAGACCATAATAAATCCGTAATAATATTTGAATCTTCGATATTTATTGGTCTTTGGATAGATTGTATTTCTTGAATGTTTGTTAGTGAGGGAGACAAACCTAAATCGGTTATTTTATTCATTAACGTTCTATAGATTACTACTAACCTCCATGCACACAGAATATAGATTTATCTATCACAGCAGCAATCGGCATGGTGTCGAAACATTTGATAAATCGCCAAAATGCGCGAGTACGCATTCTTCTTGTACCTGAAATTTTGTTGTTTTACATTAAAATCGGTTTATACTTTGAATTATTAATCAAAATATTATTTTACTAGTGAATGATAATTTGTATATCCGTACGTATTTGACTGTTCTACAATTTAGCATTCTCGAATAATTTGCTTCTTTGGATTTTAAGAATACCTCATTTTTGTAACAGCAGAATAGCGGCAGAAATTTAACATGTTCTACTGCATATGCCAGAACTGAAACAAACATTTTTTTAACATTAAAACCATTTTTATTGTTCTGTTTAAGTGAATAATAATAAAACCATGAAAATTCGCTTGTACGTATTCTTCCTAAACTTAACATGTGTGATTTATAACTAAAATATTTTATTTAAAAATAATAAACAGCAGTGTTCGAATTCGTAAGCGCAAATTTTCTTTTTTAATTTGATTTGCAAGATTAAAGAGAGTACTTTCATTTTAGCGAAATGAGATTATATTATTTTACTGTTGATTTAAAATTGTAATAAGGTTTTGGATATAGGTTTGATCGTAGCATTTTAGTTTCGTTTTCTAAGCATTTGAAATAAACTTATAAATTGTAATAGGCAAGTAATATTTTAGAATGTTTAATTATGAAACATTACGTATTAAATAGATTAACTTAATGATGTACTTACATTCCGCATAAAATCCATATTTCATGTTCATGGATTCACTCTCATGGTTACCACGGAGCAAATAAATTCTGTTCGGAAATTTTATTTTAAGGGCTAGCAAGAGGCAGATTGTTTCTAGTGAATTTGTTCCTCTATCAACGTAATCACCTAGAAACAGATACTGCCGCCTTGGCACACTTCCACAGATATCGAAAATTTCTAAAAGATCCGAATATTGCCCGTGTATGTCTCCACATATGTTCAATGGTGCTTTTAACTCCAGCAACGTGTCTTCGTGTAGGAATATTTCGCTGGCTTTGCTACAGAGAAATATCATTTCTCTTTCAAATAAAGGTGCGATTGCAGCATTCAGATTATTTTTCGCTAAATAGATAATGTTCGAAGCAAATTAAAATCACACTGAGCATAATAAACCTTCATATAATTTGCTAAGTATGATATTAATATCGCAATCTCCATATAAATTATTATGTCCTGCTAAAACAGTAAAATTAAATGTTAAATGTTAAATAAAACAATTTATAATTAATAATCACAAATTAAACGCAGCTTTATGTTAAATATCAACTTAATTATGTCATTTTTAAATGTTTAATCATTTTCTATAATTCTCAATGCATGAACACAATTTGTAAAATGTTTGTTTCTTTATAACTTCAACACTCAGTACAAAGTTTGCTGACAAATTTGTTTTGTCAATCTAATCAACATGAAATGATTCTGTTATAGTCGACTAATTTACAAAATTATTTTCAGGCAAGTAAATATAAATCAAAGAGGAATCATTTTAAATTTCATATAATGCCATCGGTATTAATTTTTTATTTACCATCGAAGATTATTAAAGTCGATATTATTTTAGTAATTTTGTCGTAAAATTATTTATTTAATTAATTGTGAAATGAAATTCTATTCATAATGTTGGATATAAATTTATTTCTTGTCAATATTTGAAACTTTCTTAGAGACTACTTTAAGTAAAAACAAAAAATATCCAGATATCTGTTTAATCTTATTTGTTTATAACGCGCTGCTTGTTCTCGCAATTCTGTATAGAAATCTAATATCACATTGATGAATTGAAAGTTTGTATTCACCTAATACGATATTTAGCAAATTTAATTAATTGGTAATAAATTTAAATATTTACCTATTAATATTTACATTTGCATTATTTTAAGCTTGGCATTGTTAATGTATGTAAGAACGTTTGTTATCTACAAATTTGCAATTATTAGTTGCGCAAGTTAATCATTTATTCAGATATTGATAAATACAACGTTTATTATTTGTATCAAGTGTAAATTGAGTTTATTTTGTGTTTCTCGGTTTAAATCTCATTTGCTTTTAAAATATTATTTTTTTTATATCTTAATATCGCTATCTATATATAAATCTCACCAGGGCTTGACGTTGAATGAAATTGATTTCGACTTGTGGCATTAATATGATCATTGTTTTCTAAACATTAAAAGGCTTTTCAAAAACGAAAATGCAAATTATCTTTTCCAAGTAGCTAAACTTATTTTACTCTAAAAATCTTCAATTTAGCAATTTCCATCAAAACATATCTTAATTTCCTAAATCTCGCGAAATTATGTATGAAGTATAAAATCCTTTACGAATACGCATGAAGAATAAAAACTGCTCTCACTTAAAGAAATATTATTGTCCTGTAGTTCAAACTTCTTGATTTCTTTCAGCTGTTGGAAATTTGGCGATTCTACTTTAATTTCAAAGAAAAATAAGCAGCTTTATAAATTCGTCATCAGTTTGATGGCGTTGTTGTTCTTGAAAGAATTCGAACAGAACAATCTAGTTTCAAATTGCAAAATAGTCAGACAGTATTTAACATTTATAATTTTATTTATCTTGAGATTGGTCAGAAGCAACTTTTTAAATTTGATATAAGTATAAAATATCATAAAATGTCATACAATTTAAAAATTAATAAAATGAAAAATAAAACAAGATAAGAATAATTTTTTATCATTTTCTTGTTTTATTATAAATTATTTAACTTATAAATAAGTTGAGAGAATAATAAATTACAACAAATTGTAAAATAAGGATTTGCATCTCTATATTTCACTGGTAAATTTCCAATGAAATTATTATGACAATATCATAAAGTTTAAAATAAATGTCATTTGACTGATAAGCAATAAAATTTGCATATTTGTTTAAACACTAAACAGTTTGTGTTTAATGTAATGTATCTTTTTGGAATAAATAGTAACAAAAAATTTAATTATTTAAAATGTTCATGCTTCTATAAATTTACCCGCCTTACCAAAATCGTCATTTTCAGAATTATCACGCCGGTGCTTTATTAGCGTTTCATCATAATCTTCATCGCTGTCTAAAGAACGTTTCCGGGATGATCGCTTAGCACGTTTTCTATGAATTTCCTCAATACGTCCTGCATCTGAAAATTTTCTTTTGCTTGGTTTACATTTATTATTAGCATTTTCATTTCTTTGGTATTTAAAATGTATAAGTGATGCTAACATCACGCAAAATAAGGATATTATTGGATACATTTTGTAACTAAACACATCATATATGAGTTAATATTTAAAATATACTATGTAGTAACATTTTTTGGTATACAGCCAATTTACGCGCTTGCTAAAATCGCATTACATATCATATATTGATTTATATATTATTATATATTATATTATTTATATTATTATATTTATATTTATATATTATCATTCATGTCACTTTTGTAAAATATATCTAATATGTTAGATTTCTTAGTTTACTATATATCGATAGTAAAAAATATTTTAATGTTTGATTAAGATCCCGTATTTAAAACAGAAATGCAAAGTACAAAACATACATTGAAATTATATAGAATTTGTAAAAAACTGCACTTCAGAGTAGTCAACTATTACTTCTTAAAATAAATGTTTAAAATAAGCTGTACTTACACTTTTAAACTTTAAATATCGACTTAATTAAATTAGTGCAAACAATCTTTAATGAATTTGTTTGGAAAAAAACTATCAAATATATTTTGTTTAATAAATTTTTAAAAAATATTGTTAACATTTAAAACAAATGCACAATATAAATATATTCCTAAATTATTCAAAATTATTTTTCAATTTGTTATATTTTTATACGGCGACATTTAAAAATTACATTACAAAAAATTGATTGTGTTTAAACAAAATTAAAAAAGAGAACAAATATTCTAAATAATTTTTAACTATATTTTAAAATATATAGACTTAAATGTGTTTAGTTTATATTTACGATATCTTGATTTGAATTGCAAATCGAAGGCACGCATCTAAAAAATTTAGTTCGCATTGTAAAGATATTTTGTAAGAAATCTAGTGGTATTTTAGTGAAACAACGTTTTATCAAATGGGTAAGTTTAGTTTACTCTATTTAGATACTAAACAATATTTGGATCTTTTATTAAGATAACGGTTATAGAACAGAAATGAAAAGTACTATATATATTATATTTCTTATATATTATACATAAATATATATTGCACAGATATTCAACAGAACTGCCGTTTAGATTAGTCGTTAATTACTTAGCTAAGGTTGGATATAAGTTGTACTTACACTTTTGAACTTTTAATATTAAATAAATCAATGTAGGGTAAACAATCTTTCGTAAATTTGGCGGGAAAATTAATTTCTCATGAATTTTTTAAATAAAATTTTATAAAATATTGTTAAGATTTTAAATCATAATATAAAAATATATATTTCTAAATTATTCAAAATTGTTTTTATATTTTATACTTATTTTTAAAAGGCATAATTTTAAAATTTCAAAACGATACCAAAAAGTGATTGTGTTAAAACACAACTAGAAAAATCATAAATTTTCTATAATTTGAAAATTTGTATTTTAAAATAAACCGACAAATCGATATCACAGTATAAACAATCTCATAACTTTGAGAATGCGTGAATTCTAGAACTGTTATAATTAAAAACAATAAATAAGTAAAATGCTTTGTATAAATTAGGCAAATACTGATATCTGAACTTCGAAGAAACAGCAATCGTAAAACTGAATTTTCAAGTGATTTACAAAGTACCGCTGTTTGATCTGATTGTTTCCGTTACGAATTACCGGTGTGGATTCGGCAATTTAATCTAATTTAACTTTTAAAATAAAATGATTTCCATCGCGATACTTACTTTCGATTTTTGATGAACAATCTGACGAGAATATCAATACATTCATATTGATAATTGTTATTATGATTTAATCGTTTCGATACTGTCGATGAAATCTGGAATGACGCAAACGGGATTGAATTATCATTGGTTTTCTTCTTCTGATAATGGTATTTTTCAGCATATACTCGAAAGCGATTTGTATCACTAAATGCGGAGATTGATTGTTGTCTAACTAACTAAGTATCTCAGCTAACTGAGTCTACGTATTTCATGCTTTATATGAATTAAAAATAAAGATAAATAATAAATGATTATATAATATTTTATATATGTATCAAGTTAAAAGTTAAATATAAAATAAAAGTAAATTGCTATTAATTGAATTAAAAATAGCATATGATGTATCTGAATAATGTATTAGAATAGGGATTTATTGAATAATTGGCTATTCAATGATTTTAATTGAATATTCATCATTTTTGATATTATCTTTTGATATCGATTGTAATTGTTTCTATAAATTGAGATTAACCGAATATATTCGAAACGCTTAGTTTTGGCTCGAGTACTTTATATGTCATTTTTGACTTACATAATGCATGAGTCATTTTTATTTAATGGTTATTATTGTAAGCGTTTTCAATTATGACACTTGATTGATGTTGTTTATTATATTTGTATTTTTAATTAATTCATTTTCAAATTTTATTAAAATGTTTGATTTCTGATATTTTCGAAATATAGCCTGCTTTTTCTCGGGAATTTTTATATACAATCGACATTCCTGCGATAAATATGATCCCACTACACATCAAGTTTACACAAGGTGGAAACGAATTTTTTTTGTGATGTAGCAAAACAGAAAAATCTACAAGACAAGAAGCTAGTTGAGATAACTGAACTGGATGACGTCGAAAAGTTTTCTTCGAAATTGAGCTCGTCTCGAAATGGGTCAGTGATATCCAACATTTCAATTATTGTGTGGGAATCAAACGTTGAATGGTTATACAGTTCATTACTCTCGCACCATTAGCATATCGTTGTTATAACCTTTACCATATTTTGTATGAATATACAATATGGCCTTTCTGTCGCACAAAGAAACATGCCAAACCAACGATTTGCCACCACGGAACTTAAAAGCTGTCTGCACAATATAAAGAATCACTAAGCTACTGGTACAGACGGATTCACAACCGAACATATCAAGGCTGCGTTTAAAATACTAGGTCAATATTGGACTGAACTTTTCAACAAAATATTATTCGGATGCGCTTTTCCAATATCATGAAATCAAGAATCAAGATACTTTATAAGCACGTAGGTGATTCATCGGATCTAAACGCTTATCACGGTATCGCTATCCCCTATAATGTTTACGAATTCACTGCATCCATGATCACACGTAGTCTTTACAACTTTTCATGCAAGCTGATCCCACCTGAACAACATGGATTTCGCCGTGGTCGCTTGACTTTGTAACAATATTAACCATCATTTCAATCCATCTCTAGGCCTACGCCGTATTCGTAGACATTACCAGACTCTTTGACTTCTCTTCGAAGATGATCATTTGGTAATCTGCGAATCCACTACAATTTTAAAGACCCTACTTGAACAAATTTATATATACTGTTTACAATACGACCTTACTCTCAACACATTAAAAACAAAAGCCAGAAATTTCGTCTACAAAATGCTTGTAAGATCCTCTAATCAACTTTTGCTATTAATAAACTGCCTAGTTTATCCTAACAAGATGCACTCCATTTATTTTAATT